>CATNWA010004619.1:0-22659 GCA_951230385.1 Staurois parvus
GTTTTTCCCCCCCCTTTTCCCCCTACCCCCTTTTTGCGTGTTTTTGTCCCTTCAATAAACCCTTGGGGCCTGTGTTTCCCCCTTCCTCCCTCTTCCCCCCCCCCCCCCACACATGATCCTATTTTTTGATCGGGTTTTTTCAGTTATCGTTATATTTACTAGGAAATGTATATTGTTTTGGGATCACATTTTTTGGGGGGTAAGCGGCGTCATGAAACCCGGGGGTTTTCCCGGGGGATTCATCCTCCTGCACATCACGTCACATCATACCGTTGGGGCGAATGTATTTATTTGCCGACTGTTTTTTTATCGTAATCTTGGAAGGGTATTGCATGGGGGCCCGGGGGGTCGCAGTACAGGTGAATGTACCCCGATTACACGTAAAAAAGTTTTTTTTTGATGCTTCTGCAAAAAAAATTCTTTTAAATTTTCAAAAAATGGAGGAGGGGGGTAGGGTTGTTTCATCCTGGGCCTTTAATTTTCCCCCCCTTGGGCCCCAACATCATTTTTAATCCAAGTCCCCCATATGGTCGGCCCTTGGTCGAGTGCCTCCTTGGGGCTGAGGTTAATCTTTTCCCAAAATTGCAACATTGGTCAACCCCGGAATCAAAAACCTTAAATCCTTCCCTAAACATTAAAAAAGCTCTCGCATTCCACCCCATCATATTTTTTTTTCCCCTTCAGATACAACACTTTTTTTGCCCCCAAAGCCTCTTCTCTGACCTTGAACAACCTACCCCTTTAAAAAGCATATCTCCCAATCCAACCCCCCCCAAACCGGGGAAAATCATTTCCAGCTACGTTACATTCTTTAGATCCCCTTTTTTTCTAGGGGTTTTTTCCCCTTTTATATTTTAAAAATGGTCCCTTTTTCCTTTTCAATGTGATTTTGGGGTTTGGGATCCATGGAGTGGGTTTTTGGGGGGCCTCTTCAAAAATCTTCTATGTGGGGTAATGTGTACAAAAATCCTTTTTAAAACCCCGATGTTTTTTCGGCCCCCTGGGGTTTCCCCCATGATATTTAACCAAATTTTTTCTTCTGTTTGCTGGTGTTTGGGACGGAAACTGAAAACCATTTCCACTTTTTTTTTGGGATTCCCCCGGTCCATTGCCCCCTTTTTGGGGGGGGCCCTTTACCCCATTTGGTTACTTCTGCCGGGGCTCCTGCCCCTTTTACCCCCATTTATTTTTCCTGGGGGCCCTCCCTTTTTCGGGTCCCCTCAAAATGTGCGAGGAAATTTTCCCAAATTCCTACATGGGGGCACCCCAAGAGAACCTTTTCCCATGCATTGGCTGCCCTTCTATGCCCCCCATTTTAAAACCCCCCGGCACTGATGAAGGTCAGAGCAAAAAATAAAATTTTTTGGAGTACCACCTGTTTTAAAACACCCTGCAAATGTCCCTGCCTGGAGGCAGTTCAGGACCCACGGGACACCCTATACACCAAATTTTTCCCCCTCCGATCTTTTTGATTGTTGGCCATGTCACTGTTTTGTTTTTACATTGTATTTTTCTTATTTACCTCTCATCGAGGCGCTTTTCACCCTTTTCCATCCCCTCTTTTTTAAATTTTTACTTTTACCGGGGGTGACTTTTTGGGTTGTAAGGGTGTGACTTAGAGAGGAAATGGGGCTAAAAAGGCTGGGGAAAGGAATCTCTGAGCCAAAAAAAAGGGGAAAGGGGAGCTAATGGGCTGCAGGAATCTGCTGAGACATAGAGAGGGAAAGGGGTGCTAATGGGCGAAAGGAGATCTGCTGAAACAATAGAGGGAAATGGGTGCTAATGGGCTGCGGGAGATCCGCTGAGACGTAGAAAGGGAAATGGGAGTTAATGGGCTCCAGGAAATCCGCTGAACGTAGAGAGGAAAGGGGGCCCTAATAGGCGGGCGGGAGACCCCGCTGATACGTAAGGGGGAAATGGGGCAATAGGCTGCGGGAGATATCTGAACATAAAAAGGGGAAAAGGGGAAAAATTTGGGCGGGGAGATTCTAACATAAAAGGGAAATGGGTGCAAAAAAGGCTGCGGGAGATCTGCCTGAGCCCAATGAAAGGGGAGGGATGTCAGACACCCCAGAAAAAATTTTTCTTTTTTAAGTGGTTTTGATATATTTTTTTTGCATTGTCCCCCCAAAGGATAAATTTGGGGGGATCCTCTCTTTTAGCTATACATTTGAATTTTGTGTTCGTTTTTGTAAGACTTTCAAAATTTTAAATAAGAGATTTTTGTTAAAACATTGGGTTACATAAGATTACATTTATTTTTTCTTCCTTTATTCATAATTTTCATCTCCCGTAGAAAACCCTGTAAGGTCATATTATACAAAGGGGTTTAAAGGGGAGGGATCTGGGGTTTTTGCATTTCCGGGGGGGGGGGGGGGGGGGAAACTCCAAAAGGTCGATCTCACCAAAACTCACACGGGAAAAGTCCCCTATGGAAAAACAGAAAAGGAAGTGAGGGCATGCAACAGGAAGTATTCATTTTGCAGATGGGAAGGATGCCCAGGTTCAGTTTGGAAGTAAATGTCAATGCAGACGGGAAAGGGAAAAGTCGGGGACAGACAGGAAGTTCCAGATAAAGGGGAACCCGGGAAGAATAAGGGGAAAACCGTTGGGGGAAAAGGGGCCAGCAAAAAAGGAGGTAAAAAATTTGTAATTTCCTTTTACAACAAATGTATAAAAATCGGAGGCTCTTTTGGAGGGTTTGGGGGTTTTTTAAAAAAAATAAAAGGGGCTTTATGGGCAACTTAAATTGTAAATATTTTTAAACTTGTTCATTTACCCACCCTCCCCCCCCCCCCCCGCCTTTCTCCAGCACCCCCACCCGGGGACTACAGGGGGGAGAGACCCTTTGCAGGGGGAAAATGAGAACCCGGGGGTTGGGGGGGCTGCCCCCCGGGAAAAGGGGAGTTTTTCCGGGCTTTTTCCTTTCACCCCAGAGGCCCTTTTTTGAAACTTTTAAAAAAAAAATTTTATCCTAAGGATGAACAAAACCCCAAAAAAACCCCAATTTAATTTGAAAAGTAAAACAAGGAGAATAAAATTTTAGCTTTCCCATTTTCCCAAAAATTTTTTAAAAACACAAAAATTAAAAACAAAAGTTTCTAGGAAAACCCCAAATTTTATTAAAAAAATTTTATCAAAGGCCGATTTTAACCAGGGCCAAAAAAGGGCCTTTTAAAGCCCTTTATTTTGGGTGTAAAAAAAATAAAAACCCCCCAAATTTGAAACCAGTAAATATATATCCCAAACATGAAAACCCAAAAGGGGTTTGGGGTTCCTAAAAGGTAAAACCCCCTTTGTCCCCGGTTTAATCTATGGGGAACACTTTATGGGGCCCCTTCTAGTAAAAACAGAAAAAACGGTAGGAGGTTCTGCCCTTTAATTTTAAACCCTCCCTTTTCTGGTGTGACCTGGGATTTTAAAATGAAACACAATCAATGTTTAGGAAGGTCTAAAAAGCGGGTGCCCCATTTTGGGGGGGTGCAATTTTAATTTTGGGGGGGCCGGGCAAAATTTTTTTTAAGGGGGGTGGGTTATTACTTTGGGTAATTTTAATTCTTTCAAAAAAAAGGGCCCCACATTTTTATTTAAGGGGACTTTTCCTTTTCCTATAATACTTTTAAATGCCCCCTTTTTCCCCTTCTTTAAATTTGAGCCAAACCAAACAAAAAAACCACCAATGCCCCCCTTTTTGCCCATTGGAGTAAAGACCATGCACCGCATACAAAAATTTTCCTTCCCAATGGTCAAAAAAATCTGGTCATAAGTCCTTTTTGGGTCAAGGGGCCCCAAAAAGGGAGTAAACATGTCCCCCTCCCCCATCCCCTCTAACCCACCCCGGAAAACCCCGGGGGGAACCCGGGGCCCACAAACCAGGAAAGGGGCCCCCCGGGTTAACAAGAGGGCAGGAGAGGCCCCACACATGGGGGGGCCAGAGGCGGCCCCCCCTAAAGGGAAACCCCCCTTTTTTGCCCTCAGCGGGAAAAGTTTAAAAACAATAGCCCGGTTTAACTACATTTTGGGCCTTGGGTTGATTAAAACCCCAAAAATCCCCGAAAAGCCCTTTACCTCAAACGGGGCCTTTTGAAGCAAACTAAGGTTAATAGGGAAGGGTTTTAAGCATTTTTTTATTTTTTGTTGGGTTTAAAATTTTTTAAAAGTTTGGGGAGAAAACCCAAACCCAAGAGGAAGGGGGATAAAATTGGGGTTTTTCCAAAAATTAGTAAAAAAAGGGGTTTATGGGGGGATATTTTAACCAGAATTTAAAAAATAAAACCCAATTTTTAATTTTGGGGAAAATTTTCCTTTAAATTTTTAAAAAAACTTTTTTTTGTTATCAGTCACGGGAAACCGGGATAAACACATGAGGGCACCAAAAGGGGGAGGGGGCCCCGGAGTCACTTGACTGAAAGAAAAAAAACCCTAAAACCCGGGAGACCACCCTCCCTGCTGCCCGGGAGAGGTAAAGGAATTTCGGGGGGTCCCATACATCACTCTTATCTCAAATTATTAAAAAAAAAACCAAACGGGAGAAAAAGGAGGATTCGGGGACCCACTTTTGACATCTTTTTGACTTTTTTTTAAAAAAAAAAACAGCCGGGCCCCGGATGAAAGATTTTTGGGGGGCCCACATGACACCCCTTTTATCTCTATTAAAAAAAAACCCCAGCCCTTTGCCCGGGGGGGGGGGGGGGGGGGAGTAGGTGAGGAGGATTCGGGGAGGTCACAAACATCACTCTCACTCTATTTTTAAACAAGACCTCCCGGGAGGGGGTGAGGGGGGATTCGGGAGGCCCACATGACATCCCTCTTGTCAAATTTTTGGTCAATAACCATTTTTTTTTTGGCACACTTTTTAATTTGATGTCAGGTGGTTGATATTGTTTTTTTTTTCTCCTGATCTTAGGTTTATTTTTTAAAGAAGAAGCAAGGGGGGAAGCCAATCTAAAGGGGGATGGAGCAAAACCCAGAGCCTCCCCTTTGGGCCCCCATCTCATTCTCTGATACCTGAGGGGGAAAGAGCAAAGACCTGGAACGCCCACCTTTTGGTGTCCATCGGGTTTGCAGGGAAAGGTGAGGGGGTCCCGGGGGAATTCTGGGACATTCCCCCATAACAGACAAGGGATGTGTCATGTTTGGTGACTGTATCATTGTGTGTGTCGGGGTTCCTTAATGTCAGGTTTTTCCACTTCTATTTCTCCATGGAGGAAGGGAGTATTAAAAAGGGACAAAAGGATCCCCCCAAGGACGCCCATGATGGACAATCACCCGCCCCCACATCACCGGGGTAAGGGGAACTTTATTGAAAAGGAGAAGAAGTACGGGGGAACCCCACCTAAAACCCCCAAACTCTGAAAAAACACATAGAAACAATGGTTTAAATCAGTGTGTGGGTTTCCTACAAATGGATCCATTTCATGGGAACCCACCAAAAGAGAGGGCCCCGGGCCCTGTTTTCCCGGGGTTTCCCACCCCCAAGTAAGGTCCACCCATCCCCCCCCACATCAGGTAAATGATGACAATTTTTTGGTAGTTGTGATTTTTACACAGCATTTTGTTACAATGAATGTTTTTTTTTTATCTTCCAAAGGGGGAATCCTCGGGGGTTATAAAATTGATGGTAAAGAAGAATATAAAGAAGAAGAGGGGTAAGGAGTGGGTGGAGGGTTTTTTAGAAGGAAACAAGGGGAAGATTTGGGGCCCCCTAATACCAGGGAAACCCCCCAAAGAAAGTCCCCCGCCCCCTGTAATTTTCCCGGGGAAATTTCCCCACAGAATCACACCATCCCCACAATTTTTTTTTTTTTTTTCAAGGTTGGTGGAGGAAATCAGAACAAGGACCCTTTTAAGAACCCATGGGGGTCCAATCACAAAAACGGGAAACTTCCCGATCCCAGTATGGGAGTAAAAAAGCGCATTCGTTTTTTTTGTATGAAGCCCGCGGTAATTTTTCCACGGGGTCCATACAACATTTTTAAATACTTGTTGTTTTAAAAGGGGGGCAGCCGCCGTGTCCCCAACAAAAACCCCTAAACAAGGAGCGGAAAAGGCCGCCAAGGTTTCCCCCGCTGACACTGGACAGGTCGGAATGGGTTTTTAGGGAAACCCCGATGCCCAAAAAAAAAAAATTAAAGGGGTTGAGTTCCCCTCCAAAAAACAATAACCCCAACCCCTTTAAATTAGTGCCCACCTTCCTCCCGAACCCCCCCTTTCCCCGGGGGGACATATTTTTCAAAAATGGGGGGGGGTGCTTTTAGGGGAGGCCCCCTCTGGGCCCCCCAAAAAACAAACCCCCTCCCCATGGGGGAAAGGGGACAAGGGTCCCCCCCTTCACAAACCCCCGGGGAGGGGTTTTGGGGGGGGATGGGTGGGGACATTAATTTAAACTGAAGCCACCTTTAACATGGGGGCCCCCAGGAAACCCCCCCCCCACAATGTAATGAGTTTAGAGTAAAATAGGGACCCCCATTCAATTTACCAAACAGTGTAGTGAAAAAAAAAAACACTGGAAAAAATTTTTTTTGACAAAACAAAAATAAAAGCAAACCCCCTGATGTAGACCCAAACAAGACCCAAATCACGTTTCCCCGGGGTTCACCCGCTGAAAAAACAAAGCCCCCCCTCCTGAAAACGACAGCTTTGTCGCCTCCCCCCTTCTAATAAACAAAGGGAAATGCTATTTACCCTGTGACTCACGGGGTTGCCTTTCCCCTCTTGTTACCCCCAAATACAACACCCCCCGGCATTACGTCACGAAAACAACAGGCCCCCGGAACCGTAACGTTAACCCAAATTTTCCCCAAATACAACATGCCCCCAGTCAGTGACGTCACCGATTTAAAAACCGTCTTTTATAAATATTTAGGGCAGGAGGCAGCAGAGCTGCCGGGAAAAGGGGGGATCTTCTTTGGGGAAAGCGGACTTTTCTTCCTGACAGCGACATCGTAAATTAAAGAGGGATCTACCCCGGGGGGGGGACTTTTTTGCTTTTTTTTTTCTTTTTTAAAATAGTCGCCGACCGCAGATAGACGAATGACGGTTCACTGCGGCCGGGCCAGTTCTGGGTGTACGTCATATGACGTCCCCCCAGAACGCGCTATCCTGCGCGGGACCAGGGGACGCGCACCCCCGGCGGCTCTCCGTGATCGCTGTGTCCTACGGTCACAGTGATCACGTGATTGAGGTTAAGGCGAATCCAGCGGCCCTTTTACACGTGATCAGCGGTTGTCCAATGACACGCTGATCTCAGGGAACACTGCAAGAGCCGGTTCTCGGCTGCTGCACTTTCCTCCACGCTGTCAGATCGTGAGGAAAAGTAACTGCCGAGAGAACCGGCCAGTTGTCAGAGCGGGGGATCGGCAACCGATCATCAGGACCACTGATGATCAGTGCCCCCAGATGCTTCGGTGCCCAAGCTCAGTGCCCACCCGTAACGTTCGGACCACCTGTGCCCTCAGCAGTGCGCCCAACATAGCTCCGCCCACCTGTGTCCCAGCAGATCACCCACCTGAGCCCAGCGGTGCACCCCACCTGTGCCCCAGCAGTGCGTCCACTAGCTTCCGCCCACCTGTGCCCAGCAGATCCCAACCCACCTGTGCCCCGCAGTGCACCCCCAGCCTGTGCCACACTCGGCAGATTTCCACACGACACACACCTGTGCTCAGGGTCAGAAAGTGCCACCTACCTGTGCCCAGAAGTGCAAATGCACCCACCAGTTGCCACCCCACCTGTGCCCATCCCACCAGTGCCACCCTCCAGTGCCGCCCAGCTGTTGCCACCACCGTCAGTGCCCAGGGGTTTGGTCGCCAGTCAGTGCCCAGCAGTGTGATGCCAGGTCTCAGTGCCGTCTCTCAGTAAACCCACATCATCCAGTGTCCACCTATCAGTGCCGCATATTCAGTGCCGCCGTCATCAATGCACATCAGGTGATGAGGCGGGGCACTGATCATTTATTTATATAGCGCAAAAAGTACAGCGGCCCGAGATGAGCAATTAAATACCACCAAAAGAAAGCTCTATTATAGTGAGTAACAACATGATCAAAATTTCATATGGGGTACAATGTTAGCCGATGACCAGCGGAGCAATTGTCAATCAAAGGTGCCGGCAGCGCAGAAAGCTTGAAATTGGCCTGGTAACTAAGGGGGTATAGCAATGTTGCCTGGTAGGCAAAGTGGTTAATAAAGGACTTGTCAAAACAATGCCTGCTGCTCTATCTAAAAACAGAATACTTTTTTTGGGGCGAATATTAGATTAGGTACCATGTACCCCATACTCATTCACAAGGGGTGAGCGGATCTGAGGGGCCCCCTTGTTACTTTTTGAAAGTCTCCTGCCTGCAAACCCCCACAGGCCACTAGCCTTGGGTTGTAGGGAACAGTCCCTTGTCTCCATCAACATGGACAAGGTGCTCTGGGGGAGCAAAAGCTCCCCCCCCCCGCCCCAGAGCATCCCAACTCCATGTTATGGGCACGTGGCCTGGTATGTTTCTGAGAGGGGGGGGTCACTTGCTTGTCCCCCCCTTTTCTGATTTGCTGTGCTGCATGCTCAGCCATAGGGGTCTGGTATGTATTTCTTTCATTTTGGCAAGGGGCCCCCTTTCAAAATCCATACTAGACCCCCCAAGGAGGGAATCCTACGCCATTTTCTTAATATTTCCTTGCTGGTAATTCTTTTTTTTTAGATTTTATCGGTTGGTTTGGATGCGGCCGTGCAGCCGCTCGCTCCCTAACAACCATGTTGTTTACTGGTTGTTAAGGATGCCAGCGGCCGCCCACTCTTTACCAAGCAGTACACACATTTCCTGAATGCCGCATGTCTCCACCACTAATTAATGACCGCATGCATTTCATTCTTTATTTCCTTCTGTGAATGTAACGCCTGTTCATGCTTCATGGAGGTATTTACTGAGCGTGTTCAGTGTTTGTGGTCAATACCGCAACACGGGATAGGAAATGGACAGTTTCCAGGATGGCATGCGGTATTTAGGGGAAATGTACCCACATATCACATGTGATCTGCTTCTGTGAAGGGAGACAATGTGTGGATTTTGTGTGTGATTCACAATCATAAATCTTACATTTTACAGATGATATTTTCTCTCATTTCCTTGATTTAGAGTGGAGATCCAATCGATATAGAATTTGAGGTGAAAGCAGAAGAAGAAGAGCGTATGTGAGGGATGATCAGCAGTCTATGGAGGAGGATGGAATAACGGGGACATTTATAGAGGAGGACACTCCTACAGAGATCAGCACGGTGGGTCATGAACACTAAATCCATTCCTCCACCCATACTGCTCACTGATTGGTACCAGAGTAGCGGGGCGGGGACTGGGTGATATCAGCCTGTAATCCCCTGGTCACTTTCCTGAGCTGTGTTCCCCGTCCTGTATATTCCTGGATTTCTCTGGATAATCTTCCTTCTCTGTGCTGCAGACACAATTTATGTATTCTAGACTGGAATTTATGGAGGTTCTGGGGTTCAGCTGGCAGCAAAATGTTGATTTTTACTCTAAGCATTGCATAATGTAGGCACCCAGGACATGTGACTGGGGTCTCCTGCCTTGTGCCTGACTCTTCCAGGGACCTTCTGTTATCTGCTGGCTGTGCCGGGTGGAGGGATATGTCTGTAGTGTCTCAGCCCCAAGTCACTGAGTGCAGTCTCAGGAGATGGGAGGCAAGCAACCTTTAAGGACCTTAAATTACTGAATACCAATATTATGAGTCCCTGACCATTATATAATATATAGTACTCGCTGAACCCTGCAATATATATATGTTGTACATTACATACTCCTACCATTTCCATACCCCAGCACTATAATGAAATCATTACATATCCTTGATACTCATTACATGCACATAACTCCTGACCCCTGCACTATATACTCTATGTTGTACATTTACATACTCCTGACCATGGCACTATACTACTCTGAAACACCCCAATAGTCCCACTGGCATATACTCTATGTTGAACATTACATACTCCTGACCCCTGCACTATATAAACTCTATGTTGTACATTACATACTCCTGACCCCTGCACTATATACTCTATGTTGTACATTACATACTCCTGACCCCTGCACTATATACTCTAGTGTTGTACATTACATACTCCTGACCCCTGCACTATATACTCTATGTTGTACATTACATACTCCTGACCCCTGCACTATATACTCTATGTTGTACATTACATACTCCTGACCCCTGCACTATATACTCCTATGTTTACATTACATACTCCTGACCCCTGCACTATATACTCTGTGTTGTACATTACATACTCCTGACCCCTGCACTATATACTCTATGTTGTACATACTCCTGACCCCTGCACTATATACTCCATGTTGTACATTACATGTTGTACTCCTGACCCCTGCACTATATACTATATACATTACTATGCACTATGTACTCATGTTACATACATACTCTGACCCCTGCACTATACTCTATGTTGTACATCAACAGACTGTTGTACATTACATACTCCTGACCCCCTGCAACTATATACTCTATGTTGTACATTACATACCTCCTGACCCCTGCACTATATACTCTATGTTGTACATTACATACTCCTGACCCCTGCACTATATACTCTATGTTGTACATTACATACTCCTGACCCCTGCACTATATACTCTATGTTGTACATTACATTACTCCTGACCCCTTACTCTATACTCATACTCCTGACCCCTGCACTATATACTCTATGTTGTACATTACATACTCCTGACCCCTGCACTATATACTCTATGTTGTACATTACATACTCCTGACCCCTGCACTATATACTCTATGTTGTACATTACATACTCCTGACCCCTGCACTATATACTCTATGTTGTACATTACATACTCCTGACCCCTGCACTATATACTCTATGTTGTACATTACATACTCCTCTGACCCCTGCACTATATACTCTATGTTGTACATTACATACTCCTGACCCCTGCACTATATACTCATGTTGTCTCATTACATACTCCTGACCCCTGCACTATATACTATGTTGTACACATACATTACTATGTTGACTCCATAGTCTACATCTCCTGATACCCCTGCACTATATACTCTATGTTGTACATTACATACTCCTGACCCCTGCACTACCTGACCCCTGCACTATACTACCATGTTGTACATTACATCCTCCTGACCCTCTGCACTATATACTCTACAGTGGATATACACCCCTGTTAAAATGTCAGGTTTCTGTGATGTAAAAAATTAGACAAGGATAAATAATTTCAGAACTTTTCCACCTTTTAATGCATGCTATAAACAACTGAATTGAAAAACAAACTGATATCTTTTAGGGGGGAAGAAAACAAAAAATACTAAAATAATGTGGTTGCATAAGTGTGCACACCCTCTTATTACTGGGGATGTAGCTGTGTTCAGAATGAAGCAATCACACTCACAATCATGTTAAATAGGAGTCAGTACACACCCGCCATCATTTAAAGTGCCTCTGATGAAACACAAATAAAGTTCAGCTGTTCTAGTCGGTCTTTCCTGACATTTTCTTAGTCGCATCCTTCAGCAAAAGCCACGGTTCTGCAGGGAGCTTCCAAAGCATCACAGGGATCTCATTGTTAAAAGGTATCAGTCAGGAGAAGGTTACAAAAGAATTCCAAAGGCATTAGATATACCATAATTATTATTATTATACAGTATTTATATAGCGGCAGAAGGTTTGCTCCGCACTGTAACATTATAGTGGGGGATGGTACATGAGACAGGACAGTAACAAAACAGAACACGAGGAGTTCAAGGGCCCTGCTCTTTGGAGCTTACAATCTAGGAGACCATGGAACACAGTGAAGACAGTCATCATCAAGTGGAGGAGAATATGGTGCAACAGTGACCAACTCGCCAACAGTGACCTCGCCAACAGTGACTCGCCAACAAGTGACAACACATCCCAACAGTGACCTCGCCAACAGTGACATCGCCAACAGTGACATCGCCAACAGTGACATCATCGCCAACAGTGACACCAACGACATCGCCAAGAACTGGATGTCCCTCCAAAATGGATGAAAAGATGAGAAGAACACAGGTCTGGGAGGCGGCCAAGAGGCCTACAGCAACATGAAAGGAGCTGCAGGAATATGTGGCAAGTCCTGGCTGTGTGGTCCATGTGACAACAATCTCCGTGTTCTTCATATGTCTGGTCTATGGGGTAGAGTGGAAGACGGAAGACTTTTCTTAGGAAGAAAACCATCCAAGCCCGGCTACATTCTAGAAAAACACATCTGAAGTCTCCCAGAAGCATGTGGAGAGATGTGTTCTGGTCTGATGACACCAAGGTTGATCTTTTTGGCCATAATTCCAAAAGATATGTTTGGCACAAAAACAACACTGCACACCACCAGAAGAACAGAATACCCACTGTGAAGCATGGTGGTGGCAGCATCATGCTTTGGGGCTGTTTTTCTTCAGCTGGAAATGGGGCCTTAGTCAAGGTAGAGGGAATTATGAACAGGTCCAAATACCAGTCAATATCGGCACAAAACCTTCCGGCTTCTGCTAGAAAGCTGAACAAAGAGGAGCTTCACCTTTCAGCATGACAACCACCCAAAGCATCCATCCAAATCCACAAAGGAACGGCTTCACCAGAAGAAGATGGAAGATTTGGAATGTCTCAGCCAGAGCCCAGACCTGAATCCGATGGACAATCTGTGGGGTGATCTGAAGAGGGCTGTGCGCAGGAGATGACACACAATCTGACAGATTTGGAGTGTTTCTGCAAGGAAGAGCGGGCAAATATACCAAGTCAGGATGTGCCGTGCTGATAGACTCCTCCCCAAATAGACTGAGTGCTGGAATCACATCAAAAGGGGCTTCAACAAAGGATTAGTGTAAGGGTGTGCTCACTTATGCAACCAGATTAATTTCATTTTTTATTCTTAATTCCCCCTAAACGATTTCAGTTTGTTCAACTGAGTTGTACAGTTTATAGGTCACATTAAAGGTGGAAAAAGTTCTGAAATTATTTATCTTTATCTAATTTTTTTTACATCACAGAAACCGACATTTTCACAGAGTGTGCAGATGTTTTATATCCACTGTATGTTGTATATTACATACTCCTGACCCCTGCACTATATACTCCATGTTGTACATTACATCCTCCTGACCCCTGCCTTATATACTATATGTTGTACATTCCATGTTCCTGACCCCTGCATTATATACTCTATGTTGTACATTCCATGCTCCTGACCCCTGCACTATATACTCTGTTGTACATTACATACAGTCATGGCCGAAATTGTTGGCACCCTTGATATTTTTCCTGAAAATCAAGTATTTCACACAAAAAAGGTATTGCATTAACACATGTTTTGCTATACACATGTTTATTCCCTTTGTATGTATTGGAACAAATATATAAAACAGAGGCAGAAAAGCAATATATGACATAATGTCACACAAAACCCCAAAAATGGGCTGGACAAAAGTATTGGCACCCTTAACTTAATATTTGGTTGCACACCCTTTGGAAAACATAACTGAAATCAGTCGCGCTTCCTATAACCATCAATAAGCTTCTGACACCTCTCACCCGGAATTTTGGACCACTCTTCCTTTGCTTTGCAAACAGCTCCAGGTCTCTCTTATTGGAAGGACACCTTTTCCCAACAGCAATTTTAAGATCTCTCCACAGGTGTTCAATGGGATTTAGATCTGGGCTCATTGCTGGCCACTTCAGAACTCTCCAGCGCTTCTTTGCCATCCATTTCTGAGTGCTTTTTGACGTATGTTTGGGGTCATTGTCCTGCTGGAAGACCCAGGATCTTGGACGCAAACCCAGCTTTCTGACACTGGGCCCTACAGTGCGACCCAAAATCCTTTGGTAATCCTCAGATTTCATGATGCCTTGCACACAGTCAAGGCACCCAGTGCCAGAGGCAGCAAAACAACCCCAAAACATCATTGAACCTCCACCATATTTTACCGTAGGTACTGTGTTTTGTTCTTTGTAGGCCTCATTCCGTTTTCGGTAAACAGTAGAATGATGTGCTTTACCGAAAAGCTCTATCTTGGTCTCATCTGTCCACAAGACGTTTTCCCAGAAGGCTTTTGGCTTACTCAAGTACATTTTGGCAAACTGTAGTCTTGCTTTTTTATGTCTCTGTGTCAGCAGTGGGGTCCTCCTGGGTCTCCTGCCATAGCGTTTCATTTCATTTAAATGTCGACGGATAGTTCGCGCTGACACTGATGCTCCCTGAGCCTGCAGGACAGCTTGAATGTCTTTGGAACATGTTTGGGGCTGCTTATCCACCATCCGGACTATTCTGCGTTGCAATCTTTCATCAATTTTCCTCATCCGTCCACGACCAGGGAGATTAGCTACAGTGCCATGGGTTGCAAAAACTTCTTGATAATGTTGCGCACTGTGGACAAAGGCAAATCTAGTTCTCTGGAGATGGACTTGTAACCTTGAGATTGTTGATATTTTGCCACAATTTTGGTTCTCAGGTCCTCAGACAGTTCTCGTCTCCTCTTTCTGTTGTCCATGCTTAGTGTGGCACAGACAGACACACAATGCAAAGGTTAAGTGAACGTCTCTCCTTTTTATCTGCTTTCAGGTGTGATTTCTATATTGCCCACACCTGTTACTTGCCCCAGGTGAGTTTACAGGAGCATCACATGCTTGTAACATTCTTATTTATCCGCAGTTGTGAAAGGGTGCCAATACTTTTGTCCAGCCCATTTTTGGAGGTTTGTGTGACATTATGTCGAATTTGCTTTCTTTCCTCCCTTTTTTTGTTTTGTCCCAATACACACAAAGGGAATAAAACATGTGTATAGCAAAACATGTGTTAATGCAATGCAATAGTTTCGTGAGAAATACATGATTTCCTGGAGAAATATCAAGGGTGCCAACAATTTCGGCCATGACTGTACTCCTGACCCCTGCACTATATACTCTGTTGTACATTACATACTCCTGACCCCTGCACTATATACTATATGTTGTACATTCCATACTCCTGACCTCTGCACTATATACTCTGTGTTGTACATTACATACTCCTGACCCCTGCACTATATACTCTATGTTGTACATTACATACTCCTGACCCCTGCACTATATACTCTATGTTGTACATTACATACTCCTGACCACTGCACTATATACTCTATGTTGAACATTCCATAGTCCTGACCCCTGCACTATATATACTCTTTGTTGAACATTCCATAGTCCTGACCCCTGCACTATATACTCTATGTTGTACATTACATACTCCTGACCCCTGCACTATATACTCTGTTGTACATTACATACTCCTGACCCGTGCACTATATACTCTGTTGTACATTACATACTCCTGACCTCTGTACTATATACTCTATGTTGTACATTACATACTCCTGACCCCTGCACTATATACTCTATGTTGTACCTTACATACTCCTGACCCCTGCACTATATACTCTGTTGTACATTACATACTCCTGACCCCTGCACTATATACTCCATGTTGTACATTACATACTCCTGACCCCTGCACTATATACTCTATGTTGTACATTACATACTCCTGACCCCTGCACTATATACTCTATGTTGTACATTACATACTCCTGACCCCTGCACTATATACTCTATGTTGTACATTACATACTCCTGACCCCTGCACTATATACTCCATGTTGTACATTACATACTCCTGACCCCTGCACTATATACTCTATATTGTACATTACATACTCCTGACCCCTGCACTATATACTCTATGTTGTACATTACATACTCCTGACCACTGCACTATATACTCCATGTTGTACATTACATACTCCTGACCCCTGCACTATATACTCTATATTGTACATTACATACTCCTGACCCCTGCACTATATACTCTATGTTGTACATTACATACTCCTGACCCCTGCACTATATACTCTATATTGTACATTCCATACTCCTGACTTCTGCTCTCCCCCCTCCCCCCACTGCTATATATACACATAATATGGATTCTCTTGTTCCCCCCCATTTCCTCCCAGCTGCACATTATATATCAGATGATGTGATTGGAGCACAGACTTTTACATGGTGATAATAATGTGATAACATCCTCCAACTTTGGACCCTTAAACAGAAAGTGATAATGAGGGAGGAGTCAATACCCCAATGATGGTGGTCTTCAGGATCAGTCCAGTCTTCATCTTGGTTGTTCTCCCCCCATCCTCACTCTCTGACCTCTGGTGGGGCTCAGCCCCGCTGTTCTTCATGACTAAATCATGGAGTAAATAAGGAAGTGCAGTACTTCTTGTGTTGGGAAGATGGCGATGAGTGATAGAGGGGGTGGGGACCCTCGTCCTATAATCCCCTCATCACTGTCCCTCCTATAAAAGACAGTTCTGGTGAGGCAAGTGAGGACTTTGACATACCAAGTAACTGACACCCATTCTACTGAGGGGCGGCATGAGACTTTGACACTTGACTGGGGACACCATCACGCATGTTGATGGCAGTGCGATGTACACCTAGAAACTGACACTCCATTTCATCAAGGCGGATGGTGGGGACCTGACTGGGTCCACATGGCATGATGATGGAGGAAGTGACATCCAGTACGGTGAAGGCGGGCAGTTTTGTGAAGGCGAGCTCGAAGGTGATCCACCAGAGGCCTCGAGGCTGTACATTCTGAAGGCGGTCATGTTGAGACTGTAACCAGTGTGGACTGCAACTCCAAAACTGGGCCCCGGAGGCATAGGCGATGGTCTTCTGACAGAGAGAACGGACCTAATCATGCTGTGGTATAACGACGGCGTTGGTACACCAGACTGATGGCAGGTCGAGGAGTAGGTGATACTTGAGCAGATAGTGAAGGTGCGGAGTGCGAGCATGACGCCGTATGATAGGTGCGCCGCTCGCGAGGCTTGATCGTCTTGACCTGACGCCCATACTTGTAGTGCGTTGAGAGGAATTCATTTTCATATTTCGTGTACCCATTTCATTCGACTTTTGTGACAACCGACTGACACCATCACGATTTGCAGAGGACTGACCACTTCCTAGACTGACACCATCACGAGGCGAGGCTGAACACCAGACTGACCCCTCACTAGTGCGAACTGAGAACCAGATGCCCCCAGATATGAGGACCCCTGACACCAGACAGACCCCATCACTAGGTTTGAGGGGATGACCACCATATCTATGCACCCACCATCACGAGGACGAGTCTGACACCTGTCATTTAGGCTGAGGTGACCCCGGATCTGACACCCAGGCGGAGGCTGACACCAGACTGACACCATCACGATTGAGATTAGATCGCTGACAGCCAGACTGAACCCCATCACTAGGCAGCGAGGCTGGGACACACTCAGAGCCTGAGACCCCATCACGAGGCGAGGCTGACACCAGATGACTGACCACCATCACGAGGCGCCGGCTGACACCAGACTTGACACCATCTAGTAGGCACACCATCCCGAGGCTGACACCAGGACTGACCCCTATTTTCACGAGGCGAGAGGCCTGACACCAGGACTTGACCCTATCACGAGGCTGAGGCTGAGCACACCAGACTGACACCCCATGAGGCGAGGCTGACACCAGACTGACCCCATCATGCTGTGGAGTGAGGCTGACACCAGACTGACCCCCATCACGAGGCGAGGAAGATGACACCTGACTGACCCCATATGAGGCGAGACTGACACCAGGACTGACACCCATCACGTACAGAGGCGAGGCTGACACCAGACTGACACCATCACGAGAGGCTGAGGCTTGACACCAGACTGACCCCATCACGAGGCGAGGCGTGACACCAGGACTGACACCCCATCACGAGGCGAGGCTTGACACCAGACTGACACCATCACGATGTGAGGCTGACACCAGATCTGACCACATCATTGAGGCGAGGTGACACCAGACTGACACCATCATGAGGCGTGGATGAGGCTGACACCAGACTGACCATCACGAGGCGATGTGAGGCTGACACCAGACTGACCTACCCCATCACGAGGCGGAGGCTGACACCAGACTGACCACCATCACGAGGCGAGGCTGACACCAGACTGACCCATCACGATGCGAGGCTGACACCGGGACTGACACCATCACGAGGCTGGAGACTCCACCCCCCAAGACAGAGTGTGACCCCATGAACTAGACGCGCAGACGAGGACTGACACCCCAGACTGACCCCATCACGAGGCGAGGCTGACACCAGGACTGACCCCATCACTGAGGCGAGGCTGACACCAGACTGACGCACCATCGGCATGATGTGCCTGGCTGACACCAGACTGACCCATCACGAGTAGGCGCTGACAAGTTGACACCACGAGGACTGACCCCAATCACGATGGCTTCGAGGGCTGAGAACACCAGACTGACCCCATCACACGAGGCGAGGCTGACACCAGACTGACCACCATGACCATCGACGGAGGCGAGATGACACCAGACTGACACCATCACGAGGCGAGGTGACACCAGACTGACACCAGTCGGCAGGATAGGTGACACCAGAGTCTGAGCCTCACGTAGGCTGAGGCCGCCGACACCCCATCGAAGACGAGGCTGACACTCCAGCACCTGACACCATCACGAGGCGAGGCATGACACCAGGATCCTGACCCCATCACGATGTGACTTGGGCTGACACCAGACTGACCCCTATCACGATGGCGAGCTGACACCAGACTGACCCCATCACAGAGGAGAGGCTGATCAGACTGACCTCCATAGGGCACACGACCGAGGCTGACACCAGACTGACCACCATCACGAGGCGAGGCTGACACCAGACTGACCCCATCACGAGGCGAGGGCTGAGCACACCAGACTGACCCCATCACGATGGGCGCTGTTGGCTGACACCAGACTGACCCCATTCACGAGGCGAGGCTGACACTCCAGACTGACCCCATCACGAGGCGGAGACTGACACACCAGACCTGACCCCATGGTCATTAGCCTGAGGCTGAGGGCTGACACCAGACCAGACTGACCCCATCACGATGTGAGGCTGACACCAGACTGACCCCAAACATGACGGCGAGGCTGACACCAGACTGACCCCATCACGGTGGCGAGGCTGACACCAGACTGACCCAATCACGAGGCAGAGGGCTGAACCACAGTACTGACACCATCACGAGGGACTGACCCCGTAATCACGAGGCGAGGCTGACAGCACCAGACTGACACCATCACGAGTGTGAGGACTGACACCAGACTGGACCCCATCACGACGGCGAGGCTTGACACCAGACTGTGACACCATCACTGGCGAGGCTGACACCAGACTGACACCATCATCACGAGCGCGAGGCTGACACCAGACTGACACATCATGATGTGAGATCTGAACCAGACTGACCCCATCACATGAGGCGAGGTGACATCCAACCAGACTGACCCATCACCATCATGTGTGAGGCGGAGACTGACACCAGAGGACCCCAACGAGCAGGCTGACACCTGACTGACCCCATCACGATGTTGAGGCTGACACCAGACTGACACATCACAGGCGGACTGACACCCGACTGGACACCATCATGATGCGAGGCTGGACACCAGACTGAGACCCCATCACGAGGCGAGGCTGACACTCAGACTGACCCCATCACGAGAGTCGCGAGACTGACACCTGCTTTGACTCGACCCATCACGAGGTCGATTGGCTGACACCAGACTGATCCTAAAAAATCATCATGAGGCGAGGCTGACACCAGACTGACACCATCACGAGGCGAGAGCTGACATGACACCAGACTGGACACCATCACCATCGATGCGTAGGCTGACACCAGGGACTTGACCACCATCACGATGTCAAGGACTGACACCAGACTGACCCCATCACGAGGGCGAGGTGATAATTCACCAGACTGACTCCCATCACGAGGCGGAGTTGACTGGACACCAGACTGACCCCATCATCGAGGCTGAGGGCTGACACCAGACTGACCCCATCACGAGCGTAAGACTGAACCAGACTGGACACCATCACGAGGCTTGAGGCTGACACCAGTACTGAACACCATCACGTAGGAGGCTGACACCAGACTGACCCCATCACGAGGCGGAGGCTGACACTCAGACTGACTGACGTCCCATCACGAGAACGAAGGCTGACGACCTGACTGACCGAGGACCCATCACGATTGCGAGGCTGACACCAGACTGAACCCCATCCACGAAGGCGGACTGCTGACACCAGACTGACACCCATCATGATGTGACGGCTGGACACGCAGAACTGACCCCATCACTAGGCGAGGCTGACACCAGACTGACCACCATCACGAGATGCGAGAGCTGACAACAGGACTGACCCCATCACGAGGGAGTATACTTTACCAGACTGACCCCATCACGAGGCGAGGCGACACCAGACTGACCCCATCACGAGGCGAGGCTATCACCAGACTGACCCCATCCACGAGGCGACTTGACACAGACTGGACCCGGATCATGAGGCGAGGCTGACACCAGACTGACACCCATCACGAGGCGAGACTGACACCAGACTGACCCCATCATGATGTGAGGCTGACACCAGACTGATGCCCATCGACTATAGGACACCGGAGGCTGACCCCACCTAGACTGACACCATGGCCACGAGGCGAGGCCTGACACCAGACTGACCAGGATAACCATCACGAGTACGAGTGGCTGACACCAGACTGACACCCATCATGATGTGATAGGCTGACACCAGACTGACTCCCATCCGAACCGAGGCTAGTTAAACCAGGCTGACCTCAACAGGCGACACCTGACCCCCATCACGAGTGCACTCAAGGCTGACACCATCCATGAACATTACACCATCATGATGTGAGGTGACAGACAGACTGACCCATCACGACTGTGAGGCGAGACACCAGGCTGGACTGATCAACTATCACGAATGTGAGACTGACACCAGACTGACCACCATCACGAGCTGAGGCTGACACCAGACTGACCACCATCACTAGGCGAGACTGACACCAGACTGACACCATCACGAGGCGGTAGGCTGATGACACTGTCAGACGTTGACACCTATCAAGCGGCAGAGGCTGAGGACACCAGGATCTGTACCCATCACGAGGCGAGGCTGAACACAGACTGAACCAATCACAATGATGTGAGGCTGACACATGACTGACCCCGTCACGAGGCGTGAGCTGACACCATAACTGACCCCATCACGACGGCAGATGTGAAGGCTGACACAAGAGACTGACCCCATCACGTAGGCTTTGAGGCTGACACCAGACTGACCCCATCACGAGGCGAGGCTGACACCAGACTGACTCTCCATCACTATGTGCGAGGCTGACACAGACTGATCCCCTATCACGAGGAGGCGAGGCTGACACCAGAACTGACCCCATCACGAATGGCGAGGCTGATCTGTTCACAGACTGACCCCATCAATCGAGGCGCGGCGTGACACCACATGATTGGCTGACTCCAGACCACCCATCAATATGTTGAGGCCCTGACACCAGACTGACCCCATCACTAGGCGAGGCTGACACCAGATCTAAAACAACTGACTTCACCATCCACGAGTGCGAGAACTGACACCAGACTGACCCCTCATCACGAGGCGAGCTGACACCAGACTGACACCCATCACGAGGACGAGGCTGACACCATGACTGACCCATTCACTTGAGGCGAGCTGACATCCAGACTGACCCATCACGATGCGAGAGGCTGACACCAGACTGACACATCACGGAGTGCGAGCTGACACCAGACTGACTACCTCCATCACTTAGATGAGGCGAGGCTGACACCCACCAGACTGCGACCCCATCACGTATTTAAGGCGAACTTGAGACATACACCAGACTGACCTCACCATCACGAGGCTTGAGAGTCAGCTGAACCACCAGAACTGACAAAACCCTCGTTACGCACCTGGGGCTGACACCAGACTGATCCGTAACCATTAAACGAGGCTGAGGCTGACACCTGACTGTAACCAATCACTGAGCGTGAGGCTAGACACCATGACTGACACCATCACAAGTGCGAGGCT
The DNA here is from genome assembly GCA_951230385.1 of Staurois parvus. Lineage (NCBI taxonomy): Eukaryota > Metazoa > Chordata > Amphibia > Anura > Ranidae > Staurois > Staurois parvus. The sequence goes on from CATNWA010004619.1 coordinate 22,071, forward strand.
GACACCTGACCTGAACACCATCATGATGTGAGGTCTGACATCAGGACTGACCCTATCACGGAGGCGAGGCTGACAACTCAGATGATACACCATCACGAGGCGAATGCCCCTTGACTAACAAAAAAAACCATACACTTTGACCATCACATCACTAGGCGTGGGCTGACACCAGACTGACCCCATCACGAGGCAGCAGGCTGACACAGACTGACCCCATCCTACAGAAGGCTGAGGCTGACTACCAGACTGACACCTCACGTGGCGGAGTGGCCTGACACCGGACTGACACCATCAGAGTGAGGCTGAACCAGATTGAACCCATCACAAGGCGGATGACACCAGCTGACCCATCAGAGGAGGTGACACCCCGACTGACCCCCCCACGGGGGGAGGTGACACCCGACTGACCCCATAGAGGAGGCTGAAACCAGGGGCTGAACCATCAGGGTTTTAGGCCCGAACCAGGGTGACCCTCCGAGGGAGGGACCCGATGACCCCATAGAGGGGAGGTGACACCAGACTGACCCCATAGAGGAGGCTGACACCAGGGCTGACCCCATCAGAGGCAGGCTGACCCAAATGAACCATC
>CATNWA010004620.1:0-15095 GCA_951230385.1 Staurois parvus
GTGCGCACCCCCCCTTTTATTTACCTTGATCCCCCGCGATCCACAATATGCACGAGAGACTCATCTCTCGGGGTCCTCATTCTCATGGCTGAACAGAGTAGGAGCCATTGGCTCCCTCGCTGTAAACCCCCAATGAGGGAAAAAGGGGGGCGGGGGGCCGGTTCTTGTGTGAAGGGACCGCAGAGCAGGGCCGGGGGGTGAGCATTCTTGGGTACCCCAATACAAGCGCAGCTGGGGGCACTCGCGGGGGGGGGAGGGCCCGGGGGAGATCTGGGGGGAGCCCGGGAAAAAGGGGATTGGGGGGCTATTCGTGCAAAACCACTGCACGAGCAGGAAAGAAAACATGTTTGGGTTTTTTTATTGTCTTTAATACATTTTAAAAGTGAGATTTCTTGATTTTTCCAAATTTACGGAAAACAAAATTCCCCCACTAAGGGGAAAAACCCCCAATGGACCCAGATCAATATGAAATTAAATATATAAATCAAACAATAATTCACATTGAGTGTGGCACCAATTCAGATAAGAAATCCTCCGACCACACCTTGTGTGAATGGCAAATGACTGACAGAGGACCCAGGTGATAAGAGTCAAAAATGAGGCTCATGTGGAATAAATCTACTACTTAAATCATCCATCAAGGCTTGTATTTTCTCCAGAAAACTTTCCCTAGTGCATTCAGGGCGATGTCCTTAAAGCAAGCATGTCTTTATAAGTACCTAATGAAAAGAAAAATATGCTCCAATGATTCAGATCATATAAGCAAAGGAAATTTTTGTTAGAGTAGCAAGTCATTCTCAATAGCATGAAAGAGGACTAGTAAACAAGTCCTTAAACAATATTTACAAATTACAGTGGTAGGAATGAGGCTTATTAATTCCATAACCATAAGTAAATCATTATATTCAGTTACAGAAGACTCATCAGTTTGGATAGACCCCACAAATATAGAGTTCAATATGTGCATAATATGTGGAAATCCAACAGTATTGCATCAAGAGTGAAAACGTTAAGATGAAAATCCTCCACCACAGCTCATATAAATGGCAACTCACCAGTTAGAAGGACCCAGGTGTTAGGAAGGTAAATATAGGTTGAGGCAGCTATTACTTTATTACCTATTTATTGAGGTGGCTATTACTCTTAGGTTGTCCACCAAGCTTGTATTATATCCAGAAGCTGTCCACCATATTCTTCCCCATTTTCATGCATTTTTTTATGTGTTGTATTGAACCACATGAGTGGCTGTTGTAAATTTTTTTTTATAGTACTCTGACGTCTAGCTGAGGTTTTGTTGCACTACAACTTTTTTACTATGTGATTTGTCCTCTCCCACTGTCTTCAACTCCTGTTTAGTGCTAGTTCATTCAATCCTAGCTAGACGTTCCCTTTTTCTTCTGTGTTCCCTTAGTCGGTGTTAGTATTTTGCAGAGACAGGGCTTAGGAAAGTCATTGTGTTCTTACACTTCAAAAGACTGAAAGAAAACTCTGTACTGCAATTGCCTGAAGTAAAAATTGTGTTGGATTCAACTTCTGTGTCTTATTAAAAAGTTAATCTGTGTGTGGATGGTGCAAAGTCAACAGGTGACCATACAGTCCAGACAGACTGGGCCTTGGGAGGTTTGTCCATGCGTAAAGCAGATTTCTGAAGCCTTCAATGCATTCTGCTTTATCTGTTCTGATATTTTACTTGTGCACATGGTTAGTTCTGCACTGTGGGGGAGATTTACTAAAACTGGAGCATTCAGAATCTGGTGAAGCTGTGCGTGGTAGCCAATCAGCTTCTAACTTCAACTTATTTGATTAACTAGTTGTGGATCTCCCCATGTAGATATACTGCTGTAGCTGATCTGGGCTAGATTACATGTCTCATGCGTGATCCGGCTCTTCCTAAGCAGGGGGCACGAGCACCCCATTGCCCCAGTTGTGCTGTGATTTGTTACAGCACAAGCCGATCAATGGGTCCTGCCCAATGATTTTATGGCCAAGACTTGCCAATTGGCAGAGGGGATGACAGGAGAGAGATCTTGGGGATAAAAAGCTGGCACATCTCTTAGTAAAATCAGTACAAAGTAAACACTTTACATTTGTTAGGCACACAGTTAACCCTTTGAATTTCCCTTAGATGTTAACCCCTTCCTATCCAGTGTCATTAGTATATTATTAGCACTGATCACTGTATTAGTGTCACTGGTGATGTCGATGTAATTTATTCAGTTCCCACACAGAGTCAGTTAGTGTCAGATTGCCCGCCATACAATCACAGTCCGGCTATAAGTTGCTGATCGCTGCCATTACTAGTATAAAATAAAAAATCAATAAATAAAAAATCTAGTATATATCCCATAGTTTGTAGATGCTCTGACTTTCATGCAAACCAGTTAATATATGCTTATTGGGATTTGTTTTTACCAAAAAATGTAACAGAATACATTTTGGTCTAAATATATGAAGAAATTTAATTTTTAAACATTTTTTTTATTGGATATGTTTTTATTTGCAGAATGTAAAAAATATTTTTTTTTCCAAAATTTTCAGTCTGTAATATAAAAAAAAGAGTGGTGATCACATACCACCAAAAGAAAGCTCTATTTGTGTGATAAAAATGATATAAATTTTATTTGGGTACAGTGTTGCATTCTTTCTTTTGGTGGTATTTGATCACCTGTGCGTTTTTTTTTTTATTTTTGGCGCTATAAACAAAAAAGTTGTGAAGAAAAAACATGTTTTTGAAAAAAACTATATTTTCTCATTTTGGTCATAAAAAATATTTTTAAAAAACTACAATTTCGTCATAAATTTAAGCCAAAGTGTATTCTGCTACATGTTTTGGGTTAAAAAAATCCCAATAAGTGTATATTGATAGCTTTGTGTGAAAGTTATAGCATCTACAAACTATGGTATAGATAATGGAATTTACACAGCTTTTACTTTCTGACTGCTTATCACATTCCTTGAGGTGCTAAAATACCAGGACAGTGCAAACACCACCAAATGACCCCTTTTTGGAAAGTAGACACCCTTAGCTATCTGCTGAGAGACAATATTGGCCTTGATTCACTATTGGGTGTGGGCGCATATTTATGGGCTTAAGCCCAATTTTCATGGGCGTCCGTCCATTTTTTTACCCTGCAACCTAATTCACTATTGAGCAGAGCCCATAAGCAGACGCCCAATCTAATTCACAAAAAGACACACGCCCGGAATCAGACTCACAAAAGCAGACTTGCTAAGAAGCACGTCTAACACCATGAAAAATCACTGTAGAGACATGTTCACTTAGAAATTTGCTTTGCCAAATATCAGGACTTCACTTTAACCTCTTGCCGACCGCGCATAGCCAAATGACGGCTTCACCGCGGCCGGCCAGTTCTGAGTGGACGTCATATGACGTCCTCCCAGAACGCGCTCTCCTGCGCGCAAGCCCCAGGGGCGCGCGCACCCGGCGATCTCCGTGATCGCTGTGTCCTACGGACACAGCTGATCACGTGATGTGGTGAAAGGCCGATCCCACCGGCCTTTTACCACGTGATCAGCGGTGTCCAATGACACGCTGATCACAGGGAAATGCAAGTGCCGGTTCTCGGCTGCACTTTCCTCACGCTGTCAGATCGTGAGGAAAGTACTGCCGAGAACCGGCAGTTGTCAGAGCGGGGATCGGCACCGATCATCAGGGCACTGATGATCAGTGCCCTGATGATCGGTGCCCAGCAGTGACAACCCGCAAGTTCCGCCCAGCAGTGCGCCCACTAGCCCCGCCCACCCGTTCCCAGCAGTGCCCCCACCTGTGCCCAGCAGTGCCCCCACCTGTGCCCAGCAGTGCACCCACCTGTGCCACTCTGCAGTGCCACCTACCTGTGCCCAGAAGTGCCACCTACATGTGCCCAGCAGTGCCACCCACCTGTGCCCACCCACCTGTGCCCACCAGTGCCACCCACCTGTGCCCACCAGTGCCACCCACCTGTGCCCACCCACCAGTGCTGCCCACCAGTGCCACCCACCAGTGCAGCCCAGCAGTGCTGCCAGTCAGTGCCACCAGTCAGTGCCCAGGGGTTGTGCCAGTCAGTGCCGTCTATCAGTAACCCATCATTCAGTGTCACCTATCAGTGCCACCTATCAGTTGTAGCTTGCATATCAGTGCCGCCTATCCGTGACCCCTAATTAGTGCTGTCTATCAGTGCCGCCTATCCGTGCCACCTCATTAGTGCTGCCTATCAGTGCCCTTTAGTGCTGCCTATCAGTGCCCATCAGTGCCGCCTATCAGTGCCCATCAGTGCCGCCTCATCAACGCAAATCAGTGAAGGAGAAAAAATACATGTTTGAAAAATTTTATAAAAGAAACAAATAAACTTTTTTTTTTTTCAAATTTTTTGCACTTTTTTTAATTTATAGCGCAAAAAGTAAAGCGCCCAGTGGCGATTAAATACCACCAAAAGAAAGCTCTATTTGTGAGAAAAAAATGATCAAAATTTCATATGGGTACAATGTTGCATGACCGCGCAATTGTCAATCAAAGTGCGGCAGCGCTGAAAGCTGAAAATTGGCCTGGTAAGGAAGGGGGTATAAGTGCCTGGTAGGCAAGTATTTAAACAATATCTGCTATTTCCAAAAAAATTAAGAATGTGTTTAAAAATCGTTTTTTTCAAGGAAATCGACACAGTAAAAATCTAGATGCCCGTGCAGTGTCTTTGGCAGATAGAACTGAGCATGTGCAGAACACCTTTTAGACCTCTGCCATGGGCGTTTGCTTTTTAGCCACTGACTAATAGTGAATCTGATTGTGGATTCCTCTGACAGCCGGCACTCGGTCGCGACTACTATGTTTAATAAACAGCACTCGGCATATCTTCATGTAATCTAATTAGATTTCCTTAGTTCTAGTGATTCTATTTTTGTTTCTTATCCTTTATAATTATTTCTGTTATGATTTTACTTATTTTGAAGGTCTAGATAATATTTAATTTTGAAAGCTGAATGTAAAAATAAAGGTCCGCAATAAAAAAAAAAAAAAAAAAAAAAACAGCGTGGGTCCCCCCCTCTCATCCATACCAAGCCCTTCAGGTCTGGTATGGATATTAAGGGGAACTCCATGCTGAAATTTAAAAAAAAAACAGCGTGGGTCCCCCTCATATCCATACCAGACCTTTATCCGAGCATGCAGCCCGGCAGGTCAGGAAAGGGGGGGGGGACGAGCGAGCGCTCCCCCCCCTCCTGAACCATACCAGGCCACATGCCCTCAACATGGGGGGGGGTGCTTTGGGGCAGGGGGGCCCCCCCCCAAAGCACCTTGTCCCCATGTTGATGAGGACAAGGGCCTCTTCCCCACAACCCTGGCCGGTGGTTGTGGGGGTCTGCGGGCGGGGGGCTTATCAGAATCTGGAAGCCCCCTTTAACAAGGGGGCCCCCAGATCCCGGCCCCCCCCCCCCCTACGTGAATGATTCTGCGGTAACAGACAACACGGTCCGCAGACTCATTCACAAAAAAACTAAGTAGATCCAACGTCAATCGCGGCGGCGGCGACCCGAAAAAAGGAAAAAAAAAAAAAAGGTTCCGCTCCCACCGTCCAAGGCTTCCAGCCTAGTGAAGAAAAGCCTAGCTGACATTTCTTATATAGGTATGGGCGGGGCCAGCCGGGGACATCATCCCAGTGACCCGCCCCATGTCACATGCTTGCTGTTCCCGGCTGGCCCCCCCATACCTATATAAGAAATGTCAGCTAGGCTTTTCTTCACTAGGCTGGAAGCCTCGGACGGGAGCGGAACCTTTTTTTTTTTTTTTTCCTTTTTTTCGGGTCGCCGCCGCCGCGATTGACGTTGGATCTACTTCGGGGGACATTGTTTTAATAAAGGACTTGTCAAAGACCTGTACTGTGTTTTTTTTACACCACACTTAGTTTTTTTGTGAATAAGTCTGCGGACCGTGTACCGCAGAATCATTCACGTAGGGGGGGGGGACCGGGATCTGGGGGCCCCCCTGCCCCAAAGCACCCCCCATGTTGAGGGCATGTTGCCTGGTATGGTTCAGGAGGGGGGGGGCGCTCGCTCGTCCCCCCCCCCTTTCCTGACCTGCCGGGCTGCATGCTCGGATAAGGGTCTGGTATGGATATTGAGGGGGACCCACGCTGGTTTTTTTTTTAATTCCAGCGTGGAGTTCCCCCTTAATATCCATACCAGATCCGAAGGGCTTGGTACAGATGGGAGGGGGGGACCCCACGCTTTTTTTTTTATTATTTATGCAATAAAGGGAATTATTTTACATTCAGCTGTCAGTGGGGAACCCCGCTGACAGTTGAAACATTAACTCATGGCTGGCGCTCCTACAATCCCGCATGAGTTATGTTATCAACTCATGCAGCATTTTAGTAATGAAAACCAATGCAGCGCTCATGTTTCAGCTGTCGGCGGATTTCCCCACTGACAGTTGAATGTCAAAGTATTGCAGTGATTTATAAACAGTTCTTTAAATAACTGGCGTGGGGTCCCCCCTCCCATCCATACTAAGCCCTTCGGGTCTCGTATGGATGTTAAGGGGTAACTCCACGCTGAAATTAAATAAAAAACAGCATGGGGTACCCCCCTAAATCCATAACACATACTTACCGAGCATGCAGCCCGGCAGGTCAGGAAAAAGGGGGGGGGGGGACGAGCGAGCGCCTAGCGAGCGCCCCCCTCTCCAGAACCATACCAGGCCACATGCCCATACCAAATTATTCAAACATTTGTAAACAGACCAATTAACTGAAAATGGTTTGATATTTGTACCCCAAAATATGACGTTCCCTGAGGCGTTGGTAAACCGAGGTACGCCTGTATTAGTATTGCAATCCTTTGTATTGGGATACATAGAACCAACATACATCTGAATGGCAACATAGCACAACATTTTTGTCACATTGGAGATATCTGGCTAGTTATACTGACCATGCCCAGGGACCTAGGATTGATTCACAGCACAGAAATACAGGCTGGGTTAGCAATGTAGCTCCGTGGATTAGTGGTTAGCGCTACTGCCTCATAACTCTAGGGTTGTAGGTTTGAATCCCAACCCCGGCGAGGTAGTAGCATGATCTCCGTGTGTGGCTGTCTTCCACACATACATATTCTGGCAACATCTTTGCTTTCTGTCTAAATGATCCCTAAAATGTGAATTAGAATGAGGCCTTGTCTGTTGAAACACCTTCAAAGCTGCACCTTATGTGAATGTATACAATGGATAAGATAAGGGCCTGAATCACTAATAGATTTTGATAATGATGTGAACAGAGCCTACAGTGGCCAATAGGGTGCGACTTGGTTACGATTTGCAAGTCGCCTGGCATGGCAATCGCAAACAATGTTACTGGGGGCTACCCGGTCACATTAAAGCAGATTTCTAAGTGGTGTTATTGACACCACAGTCACATCATGTGACTTGCATAGAAGTTGCATGATTTCAAAGTCGGGTACATGGTGATTTCAAGTGCAATTTGCAAGACATTCAACATCGATCTCTCAGCAAATTGCATGAAAAGTAGTGTATTCATTACTCTATTATTACTTGCGGCTCCTACCAAGTTTGAACCACAACAATATGAACGCTCCAATAGCATGCTCATTGAGTGGGACTTTGCATGTGATTTGCACAACATGCAAGCTGTAAATCGTCTGCAAAGTCGCACCCTATTGTCTGCTATTAGAGTGACCACATGGGTGCGTTTCAAACACTGATTTCTATAGTAGTACATGTACTACTTTAGTGGCAAATTTGCATACAGATCTGTGTCAGATGTCTTGAAAATTGCATTGAAATGGTCAACTTTACTGTAAGTCGCAGGATTTGTAAATCAGCTTTGCCCAGAGTGTAATGTTTGGTGATGTTTTGATTTCTGGAGTGTTTTACCAATTGATGGGAAATTCACCATACTAGTCAAATCGATTTGTCATTTTCAGTATTGCATACAAGATGTGGTCATGTGACTGTCTTAACTCATGCGAGAATCTGGAGGAATTGTGACCATAGTAGCAATAAAGGTTCCAATTGGGGTTCCCTTTCACATCCCTGCTCAATGTTCTGTTGTATGCTGCACACGTACATGTCACTGTATATATCTTTTCTGACTTGTGGGGCCTGTATACCAAGGGTTAATGCAGGTAGGAAGCGGATTCATCAGGTGAAAACACTTTCACTGACCAAATTAAGGTCAGTGGTGGGTGTGGCTTCATTTGGGTGTGGGGCCTTGTTTGGCATGCTACCAAATACAACCTAGCTTATATAAAGATGTGTGCAGTAGGGAGTGATTTGGCCTGTTACTAGGCCGGGTGGTTTGTGACTAAGTCCTTGCTTGTAGTGGTTTGGGGGAGGAAGAGATTTTGTGCTGAATTGCCCCAGACACCACTCAGGCTGTGTTTGGAAGTGGGCTGGAAATGTTTGCATATTTTTGGCCTTGTAAAGTGTGTTTGTGTGTTATTGCACAATGATTGTGTTTTTTCTTTTTGCATTGAAAGCAAAGCACATGTCAATCGTTTTGTTTAAAATCTGCTCTTGTTTTAATTTTGCTTGCTTATTTAGACTCAAATGCATTTTTCTTACAAACCTGCTGACAAATGTATGTGTAGGGGATTTGTAGAGGTGGGAGGGGTTTTTCACATATGTCTTGTTTTCTTATATTTTGATGTGTAGACTTTTTTGTGAATGGATCTTTATACTAAATGATTGTGTAAGTAAACCTTATGTGCACGAAAATGTTACTTGATTCATCTTCCCCTTTGTTTCCTGCTATAACCTGAGCACATACAGTTCATTAGAAGTATCTTTAGATTGTAAGCTCTTATGAGCAGGAGTGTTTTCTTTTGCCACATCAATCCTGTTTTTGTGACTCACCAAGATATTGACTGTACCTACTTGTTCCTGCTGACCAAATAAATGAAGATATATTTGATCAATAAATGTTTCACCGATGTTTTTGTGTTTATTTTATGTTCAATATATGAACAACCTTAATAGATTTTTACTTTGTATACTTATATAATCTGCTCAAATGTAGCTTGTAAGAGCGTGAATATGCAAGTGGGTGCAAACTTGCTTTTTTCAAAACCAAACAAAAAATAAAAAACCTGCTTGCACCACAATATTGTTATGTACTAATGAATATGTCACATTCACTGTGCAGCCAGCTACAGGTTTTTCTACAATTTGATTTACAGTAATAAAATAGTCCCCACTGTATGTTGATTTTTGGCCTTTGGCAACAAATATATATTAGCCAAGGTTTAAAAAGAAAAAAATCACTAAGAAACACACATTCGCGAAAGCTATCAAGGCCGTGCATAGAAATGAGCGATCGTGCATAGATATGCGCGATCGTGCACAAATAAACGCCAAACAGGTGTCCCCCATGGCGCACGAGCAGCTATCCTCCTGGAAGTCCGTCATCTGGTGCGCGCGCACACCCGGAAGTGGTTGTGGGGAGTGTAAGTGGATGAGAAGTGGTTGGAGGTTTTGTGTTGGTTGAAAATTTTGATAACTTTATTGGCATTTGGACATGGCGAGAGCACAGTTCTCAACTGAGGAGATGATCCTTATATGTAAAGTTAACTGTGGCCATTGCAAATGTTTATAACATGTGAGGGACAAGTAATTGCAATTTTGTGGGTGGGGCCTAGCAGAATCTCACTTGGTGCACATGCTACTTATCTGTACATTAGCTCCTGGGTATTGATGGGTCAATTATATTAACCACTTGCCTACTGGGTACTCATACCCCCTTCCTGTCCTGGCCAATTTTCATCTTTCTGCACTGTTACCCTTTGAATGACAATTGTGCGGTCATGCCACATTGTACCCATCTTAAATTTGTATCAGTTTTTTCAGACAAATAGAGCTTTCTTTGGGTGGTATTGACTTGCTGCTGTGGAGTTTTACTTTTTGCTCGATAAACCAGAAAATAGCTCATAATGAATAAAAGTCTGTTTATATTATAACATTTGGTAAACTGGTAATTTAGCAACACTGATGTGTGTTGATGAGGCGGCACTGCTGGCCACAGGTGGGCGGAACTGTTGGGTGGCACTGGTGGGCACTGATCATCGGGGCGACCCCTGCTTTGATAACTGCTGGTTCTCGGCAGTACTTTCCACACATTCTGACAGCGTGAGGAAAGTGCAGCCAAGACCCGGCAAATGCATTTCCCGGTGATCAGCGTGTCATGTGGACATGGCTGATCACATGGTAAAAAGCCGCTGTGATTGGTCTTTACCACATCACGTGATCAGCTGTGTCCTTAGGACACAGCAATCACTGAGAGCGCGTTCTGCCAGGATGTCATATGACACCCTCCCAGAGCTGCCTGGATGCAGTGTAGCGTTATTCGGCTATCTGCGGTCGCCAAATAGGTAACCAGCTAGGCCTTCATGGCTAATCCTTTGAATATCTGGACATGTATACTGCGTATAATGCATTACATTCTACAATGTGTTGGATGTACATGGTATACAGTGTGCAATGCGTTGCTGGATTCTGCATGACAGTGGACAGGCGTATCACAGTGTGCAATGCGTAGCTCCAGCCTGCATGACAGTGTACAGTGCATTACAGTCTACAATGTGTGGGTGTACACGGTATCACAGTGTGCAATGCGTTGCTCCATCCTGCATGACAGAGTACAGTGCATTACAGTCTACAATGTGTGGGTGTACACGGTATTACATTGTACAGTGTATTACAGTGTGCAATGCGTTGTACACTGCAGTGTGCACTAAAGCATTTACACTCATGCACTGTACACACTAACGCATTTGACATTTTTAGTGTGCAATGCGTTAGTGTGCAATGCCTTGGACAGTACAATGCATTGCAGTATTGGTGTATGTTTATTAAGCACAGATAATTCATCTGATTTTAGTTATCAAGGAGAAGTCTTCTCTGTCCCCCTGTTTATGAGGTGGAGGACAATTGTTTTCGAAGAAGAGAGGAGACATTTTTTCAAGGAGATCTGTATAGATTTCCAGAGATATGTGTAGATGGTTGAGGGGCTGCATGTGATCTCCGGAGATAATTGTGATAATGATCACCTGAGTTAAAACCAGTGAATGAAAAGTGTAAAAAAACATGGATTGAAAGTAATCTGCACTGACCACTGTGCTTTGTCAAGCCACATATTGGCACATTCTGGTGTCACACAGCAGATGCGATGTGAAATTTGCAGTGTTTTTCTGTGCAAGCGCTGCACCGCATCACAAGCGCAACCCTTCATGCCACCTGCTGCGGCTTTCTAGGTGAAGTTACCAACACACAATATTGGTACACAAAGCGTATTGTGATTTGCCAAATTGGATGGCATGCCTATTCACACCCATGTGCATACCCTGAAAAAGGGTCCTGCACATTTTTTGGCCCGGGATGCGGTGCAATTTGAGGTTGTGCAAAATGTTTGTCTCTAATTGCAACGCACACAAATTGCATGTGATTTGCCCAGGAGTGCGGTGTTAGACCACAATGCCATGTATGTGAAGCCAGAATAAAAGATGTGGATTTTCCTATTTTTACTTGCGCATGTTAACATTATGGAAGTGCATTTTCTTCTGTTTAACATGCTATAGAAATGGAACATGCATTTGGAATGGAGTGTTTTTGTATGTGCATTTTGGAAGTATTCTAAACACACATTGACCCTAGGGCCACACCATATCTTATGCAGGCCATAGATGGGTCGAAAATCGGCCGATTTTTCGGCCGAAAATAAAATCGGCCGATTTTCGGATCGTTAGTGGGCTATTTGTTCGGCCCGTTTTTCGGTAATTTTGGCAGATTTTTTTTTTTCGTAAAGTTGGAAAAAAACGACCGAATTTGCCGATCGGCTGATTTTCGCGGCAATGATGGGCAAATCGGCCGATTTTTTTTTTACCATTGCTGGTAACGTCGGCCACTTGAACAACCGATTTTTCATTTTTTAAAAGAAAAATCGGCTGTTTTTCTCGCCCGTCTATGGCCTGCATAAGCATTAGTGTGCCTGGGGGGGGGGGGGACCTTTGGCCTTTCCAAACACAGTAGATGCTTCCAAGAATGTTTCCCCTGAAACTCTTGAAATGGGTAAAAAGGAAAGACACTCTAGATAGCCTGCACTGAGAATTGACTGTCATGATGACGTGTCAATGATTATTTGCTCTCATTTTTCAGGAGTGGTACTGCTTGCGGTTGAAGCTGGTAGAAATCCACCTTCACGTCCTCCACTCACCTTCACTTGCGGCCAGTGGATATTTTTGTGGCCGCAGGCAAGAACTGGCATCGAGGACCTGCATAATGACCCTGGCATGCCAGAGGTGGTTTGGAAGCAGCACAGCAATTTGACCATCCTTTCCTCTATGTTGGTTTTAGGGTGCAGAATTGCTTCTCGTTCGTGAACGGACTGTCGCCGGATATCAGAGTCCCCATATTTTCAAGATATGTTTTAGCCATGTTGGCTTATTTTTATGTTATTTTCCAAGTGTGTCGCATCTAACCGCACAGTAGTGTGGTGCCATGCGTATTTGTGGCTGTCAATGGAGCTGTTTTTAATAGACGTGTGTAGGTGCAACAATGTTTTCATCATGGTACCTGCGCACATCTACATAGGGCATTGCATTTCTTTGCTGTGCTGGAAAATGTGTGTTCTTGCATGCGTTTCTGCACCACCAATGGTGTGAACAAGTCCTAAGGGCTGGTTCACACTATAGAAACAGTCTAGATGTGTTCCTGATGGGTTTTTTTCATGCCCTTTTGCATGCATGTTTAGTGTGTTCCAGTACATTTTGGATGCGTTTTGGACATGTTTACATTGCATTTTTGTATCCCTTCCACTTATTTTTTTCTATTTTCTTTGTATTCAATGTAGTTAGGGACATGTGCGTTTTAGTACATTCAAGGACGTTTCAATGTGTTCCAGTACAGTTCAGTGCAGAAACAATGCAGCGTGGTCAACTTTGTTTACAGCACCTGCAATGCATTGAAAATGCAAGCGCTGATGTGAACTATGACATTGACAACCATATAACCTTCTTTCTGTGCGTTTGTGATGCTGAAAAAGCAACTGAAACACATGTAGTGTGAACTGGCCCTAAAGGTTATTAGAGGTCAGGGAACAGACTGACCAGGAATTGTGAATTCAAATCAGACTAGTGGTGAGATACAATCAGCAATTGTATAATAATGTGAGATCTGAGCTGTAAGCTGATAGAAAATGAGACACATTCACTTGATCAGTAAATAGATAGTTAAAGAGTGGGGCGGTGATCCATAGATTTGCATATGGGACAGGTGATGATGGGGTAGGGGAGGGGGTCAAGTTGTATAAGGAGACAGATTTAAAAGAGAAAAAGTTACAATGAAAAATACACGGCATGAAACTTGCACAATGACCTAATTGGCAGAAGAACAGTACGCAAGTAACATTCATCCACTTTCTAGTCATTAGGCAAAATCATAATTGATTGATCAAATATTCCTGCCACAACCCAGAAAATTGATCTCCATTTTTTGGGATGTTGCCAGACTGGGATTAGAAACCCATGACCCAAGTGCTGTAAGTTCTGAGCTCTAACCACTAAACCACATGTGGGGGAAACACAGTTTGAGTTATAATGTAGAATAGTTACATTGATTTAAAAATGAAAAGCGAGCGCTGGTCAAATGATATAGACTAGTAAAATGGTATTACACAAGATAAATATAACCACGAACAGTAGTGCATGAACTTGTGAAAGGTCATCCACCCTGTTGACAGTGTACAACACTATTGAGCATCTTTCTGGCTCCTGTGGCTGAGCTAATTTCCTCCCAGGACCATTTTGGGCACCCCACCCTGATGGATGGATGGATGGAGCTGGATGACTAACCCATAGCTGCCAGCATACCGCTGCACCCCCCAGATGTGCGATGTGTATAACCCATGCACATTAATACTTGTGTTCTGGTGAGTGTAGACCAGTCCCAAGGGTGGTTTACCTTTCACGAGTTCATGCACACTACTGTCCGTCACGGAGAGACCACACGTGCCATTCATAGGCACTCTCTGAGTTGGTACTCTCACACGAAGGACATTCCATTATTCGGAATGATTATATGAACTTATTTTAGCACGATTTACCAGTTTACATCATTATTGCAATTCTTTGCACTTTTTGGTTTTTACATGCGCTTCATTATTGATCACATGCATTTATAGCGCTGCACTTGTCTTTAACATAGAATAGTTATTTATGTGATTAAAGAGAATTGAAGATATATAAAACTATTGGGAAATTAGAAGTATATAAATTATTTGAGATATAATTGTGAAAATGTTTTAACATTTGAAAATAGAATGTATGACATTCATTAGTAAAATGCATTAACTTTCCTGATCATTTTAGAGAAACAGCGCAAAAAAAAAAAATAGAAAATTCTAATACAGCTGTACTCTTTATTACATTCTAAAAATTCTCTTTTGCTATCAAAAAACGCCAATGTTAATAAAGCCTGTGCTTGTGTGCCAATCTAGCGAATATATCCAGTATTGCACCTAAAAATGTGCCAGACAGGATAACCACATTCACTAATGGCAAAGTAGACGCTCGTTAATGAGCTTGCTAGATACGCTGGTCAGACGGACTGATTGATTGACTGGAGTCTGCCTGAATGGTCACTCACTCTCTGCTAATACACTCACGTCTTAGTGAATCAAGGCCATTGAGTCCATGGAAGAATTTTTTTTTTCCACAAGTTTCTTCTGGAAAATGGACAAAACATTTTTTTTTTTTTTTTTTTACACAAAGTTGTCATTTAAATGATTTATTTCTCGCACAAGCATGGGTATATTGTGGAATTATACCCCAAACTACATTCTGCTACTTCTAGTGAATAATGGGGATACCACATGTGTGAGACGTTTTTGTGGAAGCCTAGCCAACATAACAGGAGCCTGAAATCCAATGAACCACTTTGAAAGCCTGAAAGGTGTTAACTTTCTCATTTCATCTTCCTCACTACCTATCACAGTTTGCGGAGGCCCTGAAATGTTTTAGGATAGCACCAAATGATCTATTTGTGGAAAGTAGACACCCCAAGGAATTTTAAAAAAGGCATGGTTAGAATTTTTTCTCAC